>JAEOAE010002729.1:575000-602500 GCA_036365155.1 Meriones psammophilus | reverse complement strand
GGTTCCCCGGAACCGGGGTTGCGGGCGGTTATAAACCGCCAGGTGGGCGCTGGGAAGACCTGGAGCCTGAGCCCTGCGCGTGGTTCTGTGTGCATCTGTGTTCCCAGCTGCAGGCAGCGCTCTGCTGTGGCTGGGGTCGGGTCGCTGCAGGCTCCTGCGTGTGGCTGCTGAGGGCCTGTGCACTGGCCGGGAGCAGCTCCCTACCCCCTGGCCTACTTCTGTGAGCTCTCCGCTGGTGTCACAGGAGCGGCAGCCAGGAGCCCAGGCCCCTTCCCTCCCTGCACTCCCAGGAGCCAGGCGACTGTCACCCTCGGAACTGTGAGCCAAAGCAGAGCCTCCCTGAGTGGCTTTTGTTGTTTCCCTCTGGGGGACCAGGGCAGGGACACTGCTCCTCCCAGGAGGGGCCGCTGAGCCAGAGGCCTCGGCGCGAGCCTGCACTTGTGTGGTTCTGGGGCCTGCTCTCAGGTCCTGTGCAGGAGCAGGAAGTGCTAACCGCTGAGCCACCTCCCGTGGCCAAAGGCAGCCTGGAGAGGAAAGGGTTAACCTCAGCTCACAGGTCACAGTCCACCCTCAGGGGAAGCCAAGGCCCAGACTCCTGGCAGGGACCTGGAGCTGAAGCAGACCCTGGAGGAACCTGCTTCCTGGCTGCTCCTCACGCCTCCTCAGGCCTCCTCACACCTCCTCACGCCTCCTCATACCTCACAGCTCCTCACAGCTCCTCACAGCTCCTCACAGCTCCTCACAGCTCCTCACAGCTCCTCACATCTCCTCACTCCTCCTCACGCCTCCTCACGCCTCCTCACTCTCCTCACTCCTCCTCATACCTCACAGCTCCTCACAGCTCCTCACAGCTCCTCACAGCTCCTCACAGCTCCTCACAGCTCCTCACCTCCTCACGCCTCCTCACATCTCCTCACTCCTCCTCACGCCTCCTCACGCCTCCTCACTCTCCTCACTCCTCCTCACGCCTCCTCACGCCTCCTCACACCTCCTCACGCCTCCTCACTCCTCCTCACGCCTCCTCACACCTCCTCACGCCTCCTCACGCCTCCTCACGCCTCCTCACGCCTCCTCACGCCTCCTCACTCCTCCTCACACCTCCTCACGCCTCCTCACGCCTCCTCGAGCCTCCTCACACCTCACGCCTCCTCCCACGCCTCCTCACGCCTCCTCACGCCTCCTCACGCCTCCTCCTCACGCCTCTCACGCCTCCTCACGCCTCCTCACACCTTCTCACATCTCCTCACTCCTCCACATCTCCTCACGCCTCCTCCTCATCCTCCTCACGCCTCCTCACACCTCCTCACACCTCCTCACATCTCCTCACTCCTCCACATCTCCTCACGCCTCCTCACGCCTCCTCACGCCTCAGCGCCCACGGTGGGCTCCGCCCCCCATGTCACTGGTTCTTCTGGAAACAGCCTCGCGGCAGCAGCCTCGCCCAGGCCGCCTGGTCGCCTCCTCCGACTGTGGCTCCGTCTTCCCAGATGACTTTATCTTTCGAGCACTGACAGACGACAGAGAAAGCGGCTAGAGCGGCGGGCAGCCCCCTGAGGCTCGGCTCCGGGCGAGCCCCGACCCTGGGGGCCTGGCAGCGCGGGCTCTCGGCAGCCACCACCGCCTCCGTTCCAGGGCTGGTCTAGCCTCTCCTCACCCTGGCTTCTGCCGGAAGCTGCACGCTAACCGGCGGCCAGCGAGCCGAGCCGGGCAGGTCATGGGCCAGCGAGCCGATCTGGGCAGGCCATGGGCCATCGAGCCGAGCCCGGGCAGGTCATGGGCCAGCGAGCCGAGCCGGGCAGGCGGTCCTCACGGACGGGGCAGGCCATGGGCCAGCGAGCCGAGCCCGGGCAGGCGGTCCTCACGGACGGGGCAGGCCATGGGCCAGCGAGCCGAGCCGGGCAGGCCATGGGCCAGCGAGCCGAGCCGGGCAGGCGGTCCTCACGGACGGGGCCTTCAGGACCTTCCACAGCGCGTTCTGGAAGCGCGGAGCCTTTGCTCTTCCCGGCGGCCTCTGGCCTGGGAACTGCTCTCAAGGCCGTTGGTGTGAAAATTGGCTTCCAGGCCCGTGCCCAAGTGTGGAAGAAGTGAAAACCAGCACAAGCCGGCTGTGGGGTGGCTCAGTGGGCAGAGTCCTGCTGCACACACATGGATTCCGTGGACCCATGTGAAAAACATACGTATCTAGGTGAGGCAGAGCACACCTGAAATCGAGTGCTCAGTGGGTTCGGGCTGGAGGACCCCTGCGCCCAGGCCAACCAGGCTAGCGGAATGGTGAGCCCCAGGTCAGGGAGAGGCCTAGAAGACAAGGCGGAGAGTCGGCCGAGGAAACCCAGCACCGACCTCTGACCTCCACACACATGCATACGGACATGAACACACACACGAAAACACATACAAAGCCCACACATGCACACACACACAACCCATGAAAGCGGTGACCACACTGTGACTCAACTACAGACGTCTTACATCACTGTGCGCCTCAGAGCACGACACTGGTGTCTTTTTCTTTTTTAAGATTTATTTCTTTACCATGTATACAGCGCTCTGCCTGCTTGTGGCCTGCCAGCCAGCAGAGGGCGCCAGATCTCACTGTAGACGGCCGTGAGCCACTGTGTGGGTGCTGGGAATTGAACTCGGGACCCCAGGAAGAGCAACCGGGGTCTTAACCTCTGAGCCGTCCCTCCGCCTTTGATTGCTCTCCCCATTGCCGGCTGCAGCAGAGCCTCCCCCGTGACCCGGCAGCTAGCTGACGAGGCTGGCCAGTTCTGAGGACCCTCCTCCCGAGCGGGGATCACCCACCACCGCCAGCTGCTGCCGGAACGGGATAGGACGTCCGCTCTCGTGCTCCCACTCGAACCTTTCCCCAGCCCTCCACAGGCCTTTAAAACAAGACTCTAGGCGGGGCGCACGCCTTTAATCCCAGCTCGCAGGAGGCAGAGGCGGGGGCCTCTCTGTGAGTTCAAGGCCAGCCTGGTCTACGTAGTGAGCTGCAGGATGGCCAGCAATGGAGTGAGACCTGTCTCAGGAAACGAAACCAAACAAACCACAGTAACAGCAGAAACACTTGATTTCCTGAAAGGTTTTAGCTGGTTTACAGAGTTCTGAGATTGATTCTGACCATTTGTGTCCGTGTTCTCACTGGCTTTGCAAAGGCGTGGATTCTGAGGTGGCCTTCTGTCCTCCTGGAAGTCGGCCCTGACCACACTCACACGCTGCCTGTAGCTGCTGTCGCTCAGCACTGGACCCTGGAGCACACTCGCAGGAGAAGCTGCGTGAGCTGCGAACTCAAGAATACTGTGTGCCAAACCCACAGCAAGAGGAGGAAGTGACAGGAGGACTGGGAAGGGGAAGGGCTCAACTGTTACTATTCTGACACTGGGCATCCAGAAAGACCCGAGGCTGGGAAGGAAAAAAGGGAGGGAGGGAGGAAGGGAGGGAAGAAGGAAGGAAGGGAGGGAGGAAGGGAGGGAGGAAGGAAGGGAAGGGAGGGAGGAAGGAAGGGAGGAAGGGAGGAAGGAAGGGAAGGAAGAGAGGAAGGGAGGGAGGAAGGAAGGGAGGAAGAGAGGGAGGAAGAGAAGAAGGAAGAAAGGGAGGGAGGGAGGAAGGAGGGGAGGAAGGGAGGGAGGAAGGGAAGGAAAGAAGAAAGGGAGGGAGGGAGGGAGGAGGAGAAGTGGGAAGAAAGGAGAGAGGGAGGAAGGAAGGGAGGGAGAGAGGGAGGAAGGGAAGGGAGGAAGGGAAGGGAGAGAGGGAGAGAGGGAGGAAGGGAGGAAGGGAAGGGAGGGAGGGAGGGAGGGAGGGAGGGAGGGAGGGAGGAAGGGAGGAAGGGAGGAAGGGAGGAAGCATTTTTAATCTGTGAGCAGCCACGTTCCGGGGCGTGAGCACACTAGGTGCACACTCTGACCACCGGCTTCTGTGTCCGGTGTGTCCACGTCTCCCTGTCTTTCCTGCAGAACAATGAAAAACAAAGCCTGGAGCGCAGAGCAGCTCTCTGCAGACCGAGGGGGTCAACTGAGGAGGAAATCAAGACGCAAAGAGCAGCCTGCAAGCCGCTCATCGGGAAAGGCCCTGCTGCCCCCCAGGAGCAGAGGTTGCCCTCTGACCTCCGCAGGTGGGCTGGGCACACGTGCGTGAGCGCACACGTGTGTGAGCGCACACACAGTAAGTAAATAAATGTGATTTTAAAGTTTCGGCCCAGGGTGGTTGGCCCGCAGTCCTGGCACGAGGAGGAGGGGGCAGGGATTCCTGGGGTTCACTGGCCAGACAGCCTACTTGGTGAGCTCCAGGCCAGGGAGGAGTTAGGGGAGAGGTGAATATTGTCAGAACTGCTTAAAAAATGGACCCCCCCGTGGGGGCGGGGCAAACAAAGCCAAGGTAGACAGCATGCATGCGCACACGCACACGCCACAACACACACACACACACACACACACAAAGGGAAAAGCAAAGGCTGCCCTAGTGTGCGCTGGCAAAACACCGGCTCCTGCTGCCAAGTGCACCAAGCTCAGGTCAAAGCCGCCGGCTGACTGTGAGCCTGGCCAGGACCTGCCTGGCTGGAATCCGGGCGCACAGATCCTTCTGCCGAGTGGGGCTCCAGCCAAAATCCACCTTGTGTGGTGGCCAGGTTGTGCCAAACATGGCCTAGATGCCCGGGTGATGGCTGGGATAATGGAACAGGAACTATTACGGGGTCCACCGCATGCCAGGCGCTGTGTGGGCGCTGAGCGTGCGCCGTCTTGTGCGTCGCTGATCTCAGCACGGGGGACGGAGGCGGAGGGAGCCAGCAGTCTGCAAAGGGCTGCCGTCTGCCCGCCTGTGTGCAGAGGACGTCCTGGGCCAGCACACAGCTTGTAGGAGACAGCTGAGAGATGGGGTGCACACCCGTCAGTCATCCCTGGAGGCCGAGGTGGAAGAATCGAGAGTTCAAGGCCAGCCTGGTCTGCATAACCAGACTCTCTTCAGGAGGGGGCTGGGTACGGCACAGCTTGTAGAGAACGCAGGCAGCCGCTGAGTCCCACCCCAGAATGGGCCGATATGCCTGGAACCCCAGCACTCTGAAGGTGCACAAAGGAGCATCAAGAGTTCAAGGCCAATGTCAGTCACGTCGTGAATGTGAGGCCACCTGGGATACATGAGGCCCTGTCTCAGAAAGAATAAGGGTCGAAGGAGTGGATGCGACGCCTGTGATCCCAGCACCAGGGGAGGCAGGAGCAGGCGGAGCTCTGAGACTTTGAGGCCACACTGGTCTACAGAGTGAGTCCAGGACAGCCAGGGCTACACAGAGAAACCCTGTCTTCCCACCCCATCCCCCCAAAAAATAGAGAGGGGAGAGGGGGGAGAAGATGGGGAGGGGAGAGAAGAAAAGAGAGACAAACGGTAAAGAGAGAAGGAAGAAAGGAAGGAGGGAGGGAGGGAGGGAGGAAAAGAAGGAGGGAGGGAGGGAGGAAGAAGGGAGGGAGGAAAGGAAGAAAGGAAGGAGGGAGGGAAGAAGGAAATCAGGAGGAGGGAGGGGAAAGGAGGGAGGAGGAGCAAAACCCATCCTCCCACCCCCACCCCCACCCCCGCCTTATATGCTCCTGGCACAGCAGGGGCTGGCAACCCCAGTGAGCAGGGTCCCGTCTGCACCCAGGCTGATGGGCAGGACAGGACCAGAGCCATTGGTCAATGTCTGCTTTGGAACGCGGAACCCAGGGTCCCTGGGAGACCACAGGGAGCTGTGATCCTCAGTCTGGCTCACGCCTCTCCGTAGATGCATCGCCGTGGATGGTTTTTCTTCAAGACAGGATGGCTCGGAGAGCCATAAATACATAACTAAAGCCACAGACGCCTGCGATGGATAATGAACTCGGCTCCAACAAGTCACTTGCGTGTCCACAAATCTTGCCTGCCTCTCCCTCCCAGCGCCTGTAAATCAGGCGCCATCTCCACCTTCTCCCCCACACTCCCGAAGGGCTCCTACCTGCCACCCATCACTCAGCAGTGCGGCATGGGACAGCTGCACACACACACACACACACACACACACACACACAGTCTTCCTGTCCCCAGCGCTGTCCATCATGTGGCTGACCCTGCATCCTGCCAGCAGGTCGGGGGTGGGCAATGTCCGCAGCCTTAGGACTTTCCAGAGCCGTTCTCAACAGCTGAAGCCCCACATCAGTTTACACAGGCCACACAGCTGTGTGGCCATGTGCGACTTTCCCCTCAGGTGCTGGGGACTGAACTTAGCACCTTGCACTTGCTAGGCGGGGCTCCACCACTGAGCCACACCCCAGCCCCTCACTGGGGATTCTGGGGGCTCCACCACTGAGCCTCACCCCAGCCCCTCACTGGGGGATTCTAGGCAGGGGCTCCACCACTGAGCCACACCCCAGCCCCTCACTGGGGGATTCTAGGCAGGGGCTCCACCACTGAGCCACACCACAGCCCCTCACTGGGGGATTCTAGGCAGGGGCTCTACCACTGAGCCACACCCCAGCCCCTCACTGGGGGATTCTAGGCAGGGGCTCCACCACTGAGCCATACCCCAGCCCCTCACTGGGGGATTCTAGGCAGGTGACCACTGAGCCACACCCCAGCCCCTCACTGGGGGATTCTAGGCAGGTGACCACTGAGCCACACCCCAGCCCCTCACTGGGGGAATTCTAGGCAGGGGCTCCACCACTGAGCCACACCCCAGCCCCTCACTGGGGGATTCTAGGCAGGGGCTCCACCACTGAGCCACACCCAGCCCCTCACTGGGGAACTCTAGGCAGGGGCTCTACCACTGAGCCACACCCAGCCCCTCACTGGGGGACTCTAGGCAGGGGCTCTACCACTGAGCCACACCCCAGCCCCTCACTGGGGGATTCTAGGCAAGTGACCACTGAGCCACACCCCAGCCCCTCACTGGGGGATTCTAGGCAGGGGCTCTACCACTGAGCCACACCCAGCCCCTCACTCCCTCCAGGACCCCAATCCGATCTTACAGGTGGGTGATCTGAGGCTGAGGTATGTAAAGGGTGGACTCAAGGCCACCAGCTAAATCAGCAGCCAGACAAGGACCAAAACCTGAGCACAGGCTTTCTTCCTATCTCCCCTTCTTCTCCTCCCCTCCCCTCCCTCCCCTCCTTTCCTCTCCCCTTCCTTCCCCTCCCCGGCCCTTTCCTCCCCTTCCCCTCCCAGGAGGACTCATTTTGGCTCCTGGTCAGTTACAAGGAGCCCATCAGAGTAGTAAGAACTTACAGCAGCATTTTGCCACGTTGGGAAAACCAGGTCACAGAGACCAGGCTTATCTGGACCTCAGCTTACCTATCTGTAAAACAGGCCTGGGTTCCTCCCATCCTCCTCAGGCTACAAGAGCTCCGTGGGTGAGGTAGGGATGGAGGGGTGTGAGCCAGAGAGGCCGATGCTGTGCCTGGGGCAGCGCTGCCCTGGCACTCTGGCTCCTGGCAGGATCTGTGAGTCAGTTCTGGGGTACAGGGACTGTCCTTGGATCTCCTCTCCCACCCTAAGGATGAGAGCTGAGACTGTTAGTGTGGAATTCTGTCCCTCCATCTCGTCCTCCAAGGAGGCCAGAAAACAGACGTGAACAACACGCCTGGCTTTCGACGGAGAAGGCTCATCTTCACTCTTCTGTTAGTTTCTTGTCGCGGTTACCTGGTCAGGGAAAGGGGAGAACAGGTCCCAGGAATCTCCACTTTGTAAGCTGAGGTTAAGCACAGGACAGGTGGACATGCACTGGGCCTGGGTATTGAAGGATGACTAGGAGTTCACTGGACAGCATTCACAGCAGAGCGGAGAAATTGTACAGAGACGAAGACAGTGCCGGGCCAGCAAGTTCTGGAGATAAGTGTGGAGAGGTCAGTGCAGGATGGAGGAGAAAATGGCTCGCGGGAAGCCACAGTCACCAGCAGGAGCCACCTCCTCCAGGCAGGCCTCTGGCCTTGCTCAAAGTTTGGGGAGCAGGGATCCTAAAGCAGTACAGCCCTTCAGCTTCCTGGACATAGATGCTTGGGGGAAAAAAAACCCTGAAAGAAACGTCCACATAAAAATGACTCCTTAAAAAAATCAGTCAGCGTTCTGCGGGGAGTAACTAGAAACAAATTCGTTCTGCTCTTCATGCGCGGCCAGAATGGAACCGCTCTTAGGGGAGGGACGCAGGGAGCCCCCGCCGGCAACCGGCCCGCCTCTCAGGGAGGGCTGCGGGAGGGCCTGGACGGGGACGCTGCCGCCCTACGCGCCCCTCGGGTCCAGTCCTGCTCCGAGCGCGCCTCAGCTCCCTCCTCTGAACAGTGGGTGTCACCACGGAGTCCGCGCGTCCCCGGAGGCGCCCGGAGGGCTGTGGGCAGGTGGACACCGCGGGCCTCTGTCACATCGGCCTCGACCTAGTGATGGGCAGGAAACGGGAGGGGGGCGCCCAGCAGAACCAGCAAAGCACCCAGCAAAGTAGAGCCCAGGGTCCGAGTGCTGTGCCCATCTCAGACAGGGAGGGGAAACCGGGCGCCTAGTGCAGGGCGCGCGGTGCTCGGGAGCGCAGTGCTCGGGAGCGCGGGGCACGGGCGTGTGGATCACATCGCGCAGGGCAGGGCGCGTGGTGCACGGGAGCGCGGGGCACGGGCGTGTGGATCACATCCCGCGGTGCTCGTGGTGACATCCCGCGAGGCAGGGCGCGCGGGGCAGGGCGCACGGATCACATCCCGCGGGGCAGGGCGCGCGGGGCACGGGCGCGTGACGTGGTGCACATCCCGCGGTGCAGGCCCCGCGCTCCCCATCCCGGCAGCTGAGCCGCCTCCCGCCCGGGCGGAACCGGCTGCCCGCCCCCGCGCGCCCCGTGCCAGCCCCGCAGGCGGCGCCGGGCCGATCCGGCTAGACGGGCCGCCAGCTTGGCACGTCCCGAGCCGCCCTGGGGGCCCCGGGAGCTTCAAAGGAAAATGAGTGTCTCTTAGCAGCAATTAGAGGCAATTATTCAGATAGGAATCTTGTTCCATTATCTCCCGGCCCTGTTTCCCAATCCCGGCCTCTGAGTCCTTTCTTCTCCGCTGCTCCGAGGGCCGCCCTCCCGGCCTAATGAGCCCACCGCGCTGCTCCGGCGCCTCCAGCCCGCGGGCCCGGGACGTGGGCCGCCGTGGGTGGCCAGCGCGCTCCGGGGATGACGGGGCTGGGGACCCCCGCCTCCGCAGACGCGCCCTGCCCGTCCCGGCCTCCGTGTCCCCGGGCTGTGGCCTGAGCCGCGCGGTGCCCCCTCCCTGGAGCAGGCGGGATGCAGCCACGTGCGGGCCATCGCTGTGAGCGGGCCCTGAAGAGCGAGCTCTGCAGTGTGCCCAGCGCCCAGCGCCCAGTGCTCACAGCCAGAGGGCACAGGGTGAGGAGGGACACAGGAGGGCTGCGCGGCGCCCAGTGTGCAGAGCCGACCCGAGAAGCGTGTACCTGCTCGACCCTCCGCGCCGGAGCGGAGGCAGGAGGATTCGGACCTTGGCCAGCCAGTGAGCTGCAGGTCTGGGTGATGGATGGTTCTAGTCAGAAGTCCCACACCGGAAGTGAGGACGGCTTCTGTCCTCTGACCTCCGCGCGCACCCACGTATCCAGCCTTATATCATGTTCTGTCCGTCGTCCACCACTGATTCACCCACCCACTTCTCCGTCTGTTCACCCACCAACCGGCCCAGCGAGGAGACTCCTGGTACGGACCTGACCTCCCCTCCCACAGGCGGCGCGAGCTGCTGTGTGCCCAGGCGCGGGCCGCAGCTGGGCCTCTCCTTTCTCTAAGGCTCTGACGGGGGTGGGATCTGGCTGGAGGGGGGGTCCCCGGGCTGGTCTCAGCAGGCGTCCTGTCCCTTCCTATCTCTGCTTTTCCCACCATGCGCCGCCCTCCCCTGCGCCCCTCGTGCCACAGTGATGCTCTGCCCACAGGTTGTTCCCCTCGGGCACCTCGTCACAGCCTCGCAGGAGTAACTACCCCAGGGCGTGCCTGAGTGTGGGGCGTGGAGACAGGGCCCAGCGCACTGCAGGACCCACTTCCATCGTTTGCCTGCTGTTCTGTTTTTGTTGTGTGGTGTCTTTTGGAGGCAGGGTTTCACTGTGTAGCCCTGGCTGTCCAAGAATCATCCCTGCACGTCAGACTGTCCTGGAACTCGAAGAGATCCGCCTGCCTCTGCTCCGGGAGTGCGGCGACCGAAGGTGTGTGCCCTGTGGCCTTTTAAGCCCAGCACTTGGCAGGCGAAGGCAGGAGCGTCAGAAGTTCAAGACCGTCCTTGGCGACAGGCTGAGTGTGAGGCCAGCCTGGGAGATCCTCACACCCCCAAAGTGAAGCCAGGTGGCTCCTGTGGACCCAGAGCCACAGTGCCAACCTGCCGCGCGGTGGCCTGCCGACCTAGAGGGACGGGCCGGCAGTCAGACGTTCTTTGGAAAAAAAACAAGCAAGCAAGTCCGCCTGTCTGTCTACACTTCCAGCGCCAGCAGGAGGCTCGGGATCTTTCTCCGTGGGAGGCCATTTCTCACAGCTCACACTCAGCTTGACCCTGAGCTGGAGTGTGAGTTCTAGTACTGCCTCAGACTCCAAATTCCCGAGTGTCTGGACTGGCCCTGCTGGCCTCCGCCTCCTCCCCGGAGAGTGCCCTCGCGGCGCCTCTGCAGGAGCGCAAGGCTGGTGTGGAAAAGCGCAGTGGAGCCGGCCAGAGGTCCGGGGCTAGCTCCGAGGGCACCAACTCCTGGCCTGAGCCCGTGCCTCCCAAAGGTGTGATTTCACCACCATTTAAATTTTGATTTAGTTGTGTGTGGCTGTGTATGAGTGTGAGAGAGATAACCTCCAGTGTCACCATCGGTTCGACACAAGCTCTCCACCTGGCTTCCTAAACATGCGTGTTTGTGTGTGTGTGTGTGTGTGTGTGTGTGTGTGTGTGTGTGTGTGTGTGTGTGTGTCGGCAGTGTGCACACAGGAGTGCAGGCACCTGAGGAGGCCGTGGGGCCTGGAGCGGGAGCTTCGGATGGGTACGAGCTGCCTGGCATGGGCGCCAGGACCTGAATTCCGATCCTCAGAGGAGCTGAGCCGAGAGCTCGCCTCACTGCTGAGCCGTCTCTCCAGCCTGCGATGTTTTGTACAGCTGCATTTTTCTTATGTGTGTGTGTCTGTGTGTGTGTGTGTGTGTGTGTGTGTGTGTGTGTGCACATGAGTGTCCACAAGTCTGGAGGCCACGGCACTGTCCCCGGAGGCCATGGCCTGTTCTCCGAGGCAGGGCCTCTGGCTGGGCCGGGGCTCAGCATCTAGCCGGGGACCTCCCACTCTGGCTCCCGGGCTGGGGTACAGGTTTTCCCCCGGTCTCTGAGGTAAGCCTCGGGCGCAGGCCTTGGGGGAACATCCGCTCCCTGGCGGCTCCGAGGCGGCTCCGGGCCCGGTGCTTTGGAGCGCTTGGAACCGGAGCATGCCCTCAGTCGCTGAACACTGCGGGCAGGCTCTGGGCCGGGAGAGGCTGGGAGGGAGTCTAGGCCGCCGAACCCCTCACCGGTGGAGCCGGGACGGGTCACAGACGAGAGAGCAGAGCTGGCGTGTGCGGGAGGGCTCCCACGGCCTGCTGCCGGCATCCGCCAGGCCCTCCGGAGGGCAAGCCCAGCTCCCGAAGCCTGAGCTAGCAGCTCTCCACACGACTTCCATCCCAGCACTGGGAGAGGGGCCGCGCTGTGAGCTCAGGCCAGCCTGGGCTGCATCTGCAGCGTGAGCTCGAGGCCAGCAGCGTGAGCTCAGGCCAGCCTGGTCTACAGTGTGAGCTCAGGCCAGCCTGGGCTGCGCAATGAGACCCTCTCTGAAAAAAAGTAATTTTTGAGAAAGCCCTTACTGATTTGATACATGTGCACATCCATTTATGGGCACAGACACGTGTGCCGGGGCCATGGAGGCCAGGAGAGGGAGCTGGGCCCTCACAGCAGGAGTGGCAGTGACTGTGAGCCGCCAGTGGGCCTGCTGGGAACGGAGGCCCTTCCACGGGAGCAGCGAGCGCGTGACCGGAGCAGCAAGGAGCAGCCTGTGTAACGGGAGCAGCGAGCGCGCATGACGGGAGATGTGTGACGGGGCAGCGAGCACGGGAGGCCCCTGGACCCACCCCTCCGCCCGATGCGAGGCTCCTGCGTCCCGCGCTGCCTTGAACACACGGGGACTCACGGAGGATGGCGTAGAGCGCCTGATCCCCCTGCCTCAGGGCTGAGCTCACACATCTGCGCTGGTGAAGGGACCAGGGGCGCTGCAGGGCTGCTTGAACAACAGAGGAACCCTCCACCAGCTGAGCCGCGGCCCCAGACGAGACTTTAAGTCTTCACTAACCCAACACACGCACACATGTATATGGGGGAGTCTTTCAGAGGGTTGCCATCTTGTTGGTTTTATGAGCCTTTCATGTTTTTAAAACGGCCAGAAATAAGCCAAGGGTGAAGTCACAGGCCTGTAACCCAGAACTCAGCAGGCTCAGGCAGGAGTGCGAGTTTGGGTCCAGCCTGGGCTACATGGTGAGACTCAGCTTGACAAGGCTGGCACAGGTCCCTGTGCCTGGTCCCTCCCAGCCCTCGGGCCTCCCCATGTCTGTTGAGGGGTGTCCCTGAGGCCCCAGGGCTGCGTCAGTGTTTGTGCTTATGGAAGGAAGGTGACCCCGAGCCCGGGTAGGGACAGGCCACCCCTCTGGGTGTGGGACAGGCCACTGGGCACTTCTAGAGATGAGTTCGAGTCACTCCCTGACCCAGCTGGCCGTGGTGGGGATGAGCAGGTAGGGGGCTGGCAGTTGCTCCAGGAGGACGAGCAGGCAGCGGGCTGGGGTCCCTGCAGGAGGACAGGCGGGCAGCGGGCTGGGGTCCCTGCAGGAGGATGACTGGGCAGCGGGCTGGGGTCCCTGCAGGAGGATGACTGGGCAGCGGGCTGGGGTCCCTGCAGGAGGATGACTGGGCAGCGGGCTGGGGTCCCTGCAGGATGACTGGGCAGCGGGCTGGGGTCCCTGCAGGAGGATGACTGGGCAGCGGGCTGGGGTCCCTGCAGGAGGACAGGCGGGCAGCGGGCTGGGGTCCCTGCAGGAGGATGACTGGGCAGCGGGCTGGGGTCCCTGCAGGAGGATGACTGGGCAGCGGGCTGGGGTCCCTGCAGGAGGATGACTGGGCAGCGGGCTGGGGTCCCTGCAGGAGGACGAGCGGGCAGCGGGCTGGGGTCCCTGCAGGAGGATGACTGGGCAGCGGGCTGGGGTCCCTGCAGGAGGATGACTGGGCAGCGGGCTGGGGTCCCTGCAGGAGGATGACTGGGCAGCGGGCTGGGGTCCCTGCAGGAGGATGACTGGGCAGCGGGCTGGGGTCCCTGCAGGAGGATGACTGGGCAGCGGGCTGGGGTCCCTGCAGGAGGACGAGCGGGCAGCGGGCTGGGGTCCCTGCAGGAGGATGACTGGGCAGCGGGCTGGGGTCCCTGCAGGAGCCCCCGGCGCACGCGAGGCCTGCAGGTACGAGCTGCCGTGGACAGCGGCGAGTCCCTGGCGACTGAACCGAGAAAGGCTCCAGGCTCCAGGGCGGGGCTGGCCGGCAAACACCGGTGTGAGTGTGGGCGTGTGGGCACACCCAGCCCCTCCCGGCCCCTCGCGGCCTGCGAAGGAAGTCGCTGGCCAGGGCCTGGCGGGAAAAGGGGATGTCGCTTGGCGATCTGAGCACGACCCCCGAGGACACAAGGTCATCCTCTGAGCTCCACAGACTCGTGGGCAGGCGTGAGCACACTTGCATGAGGGTCGTGTCTCGGTGAGGGATGGTGTCTTGGTGAGAGATGGTGTCTCGGTGAGGGGTGGTGAGGGATGGTGAGGGGTGGTGAGGGGTGGTGAGGGGTGGTGAGGGGTGGTGAGGGGTGGTGTCTCGGTGAGGGGTGGTGCGGCCCGTGGAGCGCCCCACTGTGTTCCCCGACCTGCAGCACCCGCTAAGAGCCCAGCACCGGCCCTGGGTCTTGAACTGTGTAGGGGCCGCACAGCCACTGCGCACTGGGCGCGTGCACACTCGTCTCCGGGCGGTGGTCATGACGTGAGCCGCTCTCTGTCCACACCTCTCTGCCCTTGTCTGTCTGTCCACACCCCTCTGCCCTTCTGTCTGTCTGTCTGTGCACACTCCTCTGCCCCTGTCTGTCTGTCTGTCTGTGCACACTCCTCTGCCCCTGTCTGTCTGTCTGTCTACACTCCTCTGCCCCTGTCTGTCTGTCTGTGCACACTCCTCTGCCCCTGTCTGTCTGTCTGTGCACACTCCTCTGCCCTGTCTGTCTGTCTGTGCACACTCCTCTGCCCCCTGACTGTCTGGCCGTCGAGGCGGTCGAGGTCCCAGGCCTGGTCTCTATGTGGTTTGGGTTCCAGGTCCTTGTGCTTGCAAGGTAAGGTTTGCTGACGGCGCCCACAGCTGCTTCTTCATTTTCACAGGGAACTGAAGGCGGCTGAGCCTGTGGTCCACGGTAGTCGGAGTGGCTGAGCCTGTGGCCTGGAGTAGCCGGGGTGGCTGAGCCTGTGGTCCACGGTAGCCGGGGCGGCTGAGCCTGTGGTCCACGGTAGTCGGAGTGGCTGAGCCTGTGGCCTGGAGTAGCCGGGGCGGCTGAGCCTGTGGTCCACGGTAGCCGGGGCGGCTGCGACCCACGTGGACTTGCCGGCCTCAAGGTTCTACTTTCCGACCTGCGCTGGCGGCAGGGCAGCAGCAGATGGCGCTGTGGGGCCGCAAACGCGGGCTATGTGAGTTCTACACTGCTGTCGGCGTGCGTGCACGAGGGGGGAGGATGGGTGGCAGGGGGGCACTCGTCCTTCTCTCTGAGGGGACACAGAGGGGTTGTCAGCGACCTCCAGGCCATACCGCCTGAGTCAAGACGGCTTCCTACCTCACAGGCCCGGCTGACATCCTGGCTCTGTCCCGTGCCCCACGGCTCCTCTGTCCCGTGCCACACAGCCCCCTCTGGCCCCTGCCCCATGGCCCCTCTGTCCCCAGATGAGACAGTGACTCTCTGAAGTTTGATGGGAGCCAGACTTGCCGCCCCACCCCTGTGGGTGGACATTCCAGTGAAGCTGGAGGCAGCGGCTTTGAAGTTAGGCTCTGGATACAGCTAGCTCCACATGGCCTGTCTCCCGCCCCTGCCCACCCGCCGCTCCCATCCCGGTCCCCACAGCACCAACAAGTCTGGGTCCCAACGCCCCACCCTCCCCAGACATAGGCATTAGCAGCGGCACCGGATGACAGGTCTTGGGTAGGAACGTGGGAGGCCAGCCGCCGCGGGCTGAGGGGCTGTGTGCCCTGACCCCGGCTGCTGAGTGTGCCCGGCCTCTGTGTGCCCCGCTGAGCGTGCCCTTTTGTCCCGGCTCCATGGTTGCACCTGGACCGTGGAGAGGCGAGGAGGTGCTGAGAATCCCCACTTCGCTGTCTGAGGGGCCGCAGAGCTGTGCACAGGCCGTGTCTCACCCGGACACCAACAGTCCCGTGTTCTGAGGCAACTGAGCCAGGCTCGAAGCCTACACACCCCAAGGCTATCAAGCCTCACAGCTGATACAACCAAGGACGTGAAGACAAGCCAGGACCCTATCACACCCCTCACGGGGTGGGGGACCTAGCCAGGGCCAGCATGGGGCCATGCCGAGAGAGCCAGAGACGCAAGTGTGACAGTGCGTGTTGAAGGACTCCAGGTGTCCTGTGTAAAATGCTCCTCTCCATGTCCTGCGTGGGCGCTTAAGTCACCAGACAGTCTAGTTTGCAAGATCACCTCTGAGCTCACGTTGGTACCACACCCAAACTCCACAGGACCCGGAGTCTGTCTTTCTACCTGTCTGTAAGCAGCTACATCCCTGGCTCAACCGGCCCTACGGGATTCAGGATCCAACCTCACTATCGAAAGAAACTGGGCTCAGGACGGTGGAGTGATGACTCAGTGTGAGTGTGTACTTCTCTTTCATGGGACCCAAGTTTAGTTCTTAGCGTCCATATCAGACAGAGCCCTCTTGTGGCCTCTATGGGAACTGCATTTATGTGCACATACACATCTCCACCGTCACACACAAACATGCACACATACATATAAATTAAAATAAAATAAATCTTAAAAAAAAAAGAAATTAAGGCTCAAGACCAAAGAGCTGATTCAGTGGGGAAAATATGAGTTCTGGTACCAATGTCCCAGAAAATTCTAAAATGTTCTCTTTTAACATAGTCTCTCCAGGACCTGTTCTCCAGAACTCACTGCCAAAACCTCGATGATTCCGATTCCACTTTCATGATTTTTTATTTTAATTAATTAATTAAATTTACATCCTGACTGCAGTTCCCTCCCACCCTCCTCCCAGTCCTTCCCCCACACCCATCCACTCCTCCTCAGAAAAGTGAGGCCTCGCACGGATGTCAGCCAGCCTTGGCATTCCAGTTTGCAGTTAGACTCGGCGCATCGCCTGTTGAGGCTAGATGGGGCAGCCGAGTGGGGAGGGTCCCAGAGAAGGCCCCGCTCCTGCTGTTGGGAGTCGCATGTGCAGAACAGCCATGACTGTGACTTACCTACAGAGGCCTCGGTCAGTACCTTCATGACGTAAACCCTCACTAAACAGCCAGCCGCCTGTTTGTCATTTCCCAACACCAACCTGTGGGCATACACCTGTGTCGTTCCCTTTATTTCTTTTCAGAACGGTGAGCCGTGGGCTTCACACCTGTTCTACCACTAGATCTGCTCTTAGCCCTATATTCACTTGGCTGTTGAACTTGTTTGTTTTGAGATGGGTCCTCATCACGCAGCCTAGGCGCAGAAAACATAAATAAAGAGGGAAAGGAGGTGGTAGCATTCCTGGGTGCCCAGCGAAGGCTGGGTGTGGCTCAATGGTAAGCTACTGGCCTGGGACCCCCAGTGAGGGCTGGTGCCTCAGTGACAGGGCACTTATCGCCCAGCTTGTAGGGACTCTGGGCTCCATCTCCTGAACCATCACAATACAGGGAGATACAGTGTCCTCCACAGTTGCTATGGCAACCCCATAATGGTGGCGCCTGTGTCAGGCAAGGTCTGTCCTCAGAGGCCCCACCCGCCTGTGGTCAGCAGAGGCTCCCCGAGAGATTCCTGCTTGCTCAGCCAGCTTCGGACCCCTGGGGTCCATCCTGGAAGGGCCTTCAAAGGCCTTGGCCATTCTTGAGTGGGTGCCAGGACAGAATCTGCTCTCGGAGGCAATTTAGCCAGCCACACGGGTGGAAAGAATGTCCCCGTTCTCTTAACTTCGACCCCCTCTTGATTTATATTTGGGACCACTGTCCGAAGGCCCCCAGCAGATGGATCCTGAGTGGAAAATGAGAGGCCTAGAGCCAGGCGTCTGGCTGGGCTAATTATCCCCAATGAGATACAGCTGGTTGGCGGAGCGGGCTGAGGCCCAGGGCAGGGCCAACCCCTTGCCCCAGCTCTCTGGGGGCCCAGAGGCCTGTCGGGGGTTGCACCCGTCACTTACCAGGTCTGGTCAGGGTTCACCAAGCAATCTAGGAGATCCAATTTAGCCAGTTTATAAGAAAAACAGAAAAATGGCCTTGGTCTTGGCTTTGCTTCTCCCTGAGCCACGCCGGTCCCTAAGGGGCCGAGGGACCACTGAAGGCTGGACCTGCAGGTAGGCTTGCTGAAGCATCAGGAAGACTGGACAGGGACGCAGTGCCAGCTTTGGCCACGTGGGGACAGAGCAGTACAGCAGCCGTCACGGGGCCTCAGGCTGGTTCTCCGTGCATCCTGGAGTTGGGGAGACCTGATGCTGTCCTACACTAGGTCTACAGCGGGAGTCTAGAGGCCACTGAACAGAGCCCGGCCCAAACCTCACTGGGCCAGTAGTTAGCTCACTGAGGAGCCTGACAACTTGTTCTATCCCAGGGAAGGAGAAGAAAAGAAAAAAAAAAAACCAAATTGTCCTCTAACCTCCACATGCGTGCACGCATGCATGTGCATGCACACACACACACACACACACACACACACACACACACACACAGAGAGGTGATACATATTTTTAAGTATCTGGTGTTCTGAAAGGACCTTGGGCTATCGCTGTCTGAGACTTTAATCATGTGTCACTGAGCTGAGACCACATAGCCAGGTTGGAGTAGCATGGGAGAGGAGGCAGCATCAGCAAAGGCTCTGTGTCCAGAGGAAGCGGGAGGGACAGCAGGAAGAGAAGTTCTTAAACCGTTGTTATTGTTTTGCAAAACTGAGGATTGAACCCAGGATTGAACCCACGATACTAGGCAGGTGCTCTACCACTGAGCCACACCCCAGCCCCTCACTGGGGGATTCCAGGCAGGTGTTCTACCACTGAGCCACACCCCAGCCCCTCACTGGGGGATTCTAGGCAGGGGCTCTACCACTGAGCCACACCCCAGCCCCTCACTGGGGAATTCTAGGCAGGGGCTCTACCACTGAGCCACACCCCAGCCCCTCACTGGGGGATTCCAGGCAGGGGCTCTACCACTGAGTCTTGCCCCAAGAACTCAATGCAGTTTTCACTGATTTTATTGATCACCACTGCACTCAGGCTCAGAAGCGGATAAGAAGAATGAAGAGTGAGGAAGGTACCCTTCCTACATGAACCTGCTCTTTAACCTGTAGAATCCCTTTTGACCTCTGCATTGGCTGCCCAGTGTCCCCAGTGAGCCAGAGCCCTTGCAAGATGGCAGGCCTACCTGTCAGAATCGAAAGGAAGGGTGTCAGGGATTGCCTGAGGCTCCCACTCCCTGTAACTTTGGCTCTGTCTTGTTCGGGACACAAACAGGTTTGACAAGTCCTCAGCAGTCTACACAGGGCTCAGCTCCTGACTTCTAGGAAAGCCAATCTTAGAAAGCAAGGGGGAGCCAGGGCTGCAGGGGAGGAAGGACCCTTCTCTTGAGAACTGCTCCCTGACCCCAGATCGCGAGCTGCAGGCCAGTGGGTCCTCCCTTGACCCCTCTCCTAAGGAGTGAGAACACCAAGGGCCCCTCCTTCCTACGTCTGTCTGTCCAACTGTTTATGTGTCTCTCCTTCGCTCTCCCTCCCTTCCCCCTCTCTCCTCTCTTCTTCTCCTGTTGCTTCCTTTATTGAAGATAGGATCCTCTAGCCCAGGCTGTCCTCAAACTCGCTATCTTCTTGGACTGAACACTCTGAATGTGTGAGCCAAATCTTTCCTCTCTGAAGCTGTTTTCTCAGATGTCTTGTTATAGGAGCAAAAATAAAATAAAATAAAGTAAAAAAATGGGAAGGCAGTGAAATGGATTAGGAGGTAAAGGCACTCGGTCCCAAGCCTGAGACCTTAGTTTGATCCCCAGGACCCTGATGGTGGAAGGAGAGAACCCCCCATGTCCTTTGACCCCTCCGTGTGTACACTCTCCGTCACATACACTGAAGTGACTCATATTTTCCATCATTACTGTGCAGGTTTAAGTATGACACACACAGGCTGTGGGACCTTTGTCAAGAGTTCCCAGACTCTTCTCCCATCCTCCTGCTGATCTTTCCACATCCTCAGTGCTGTCTTTGTGGGCAGACGGTTTTAATCACGATGAGCTCCCCTGTAGCCCTGCCTAGCCCATCTTTGCTGCCATGCGTGCGAGTGGAGAGCTCTCTGCCTACCCTTTAAATTCCCAGAATCCTTTCCTCCTCTTGGCCCAGCTTCTCCTGCCAGATTTCGCCCTGTCGTTGCCCCCTCCACCCAGCTTCGTTCAGTCCTCACGATTGCTGCACATGGACAGCCCTGTCTCGTCCAGGCGACTCGGAGACGCTAGGTGCTCAATAAAAGCCCCGTCAGCGAAGGCAGTGCCCTGGGGCCCAGACGGGCATTAAAACTGTCCATTACTCCTAAACACCAGCTCATCAGGAACAGCTGAGCGGAGCAAGGGAACCAAGCGTTTTGGAAAAACTAGCAGGGGAATGTTTAGTGTCTTCCCAACCACAGCGCTAACCACGCAAACATGCCCCAGACAACGTCTCTGTCATTTATTCCCACTTCAGCCCCGGACTGCGGGTGATGGAGACCACTTCCCTGCCTGCGCCAGCCAGGCCAGCCCCACCCCCACCCCACCCGGCCTCAGCTGACTGCAGGTGAGGCGCGCCTCCTAGTCCTTCTCCTCGCCATGCGTGATGACGTAGCAGAGATTCCTGTAGTCCAGGTTGCCACACACATCTGGCGGGAAAGCTGCAAACATCTGCTTGACCTGGGAGTGGGAGCAGGAGGGTCAGGTTAAATGGGGGACGGGGGACGGGGGCCCACAGGAATGACCCCAAAGCCCATGCTCACCTCCTCCTCACTGAACCGGTCAGCCTGGGTCATAAGCTTCTCCTTAATGCTGTTGGGAGAGAGAAGCCATCGTGTTGGGAGCGTGGCCTCTCGGACCCAAGATTCCTAGGGGGCTCCACCAGCCTAGAGCAGCTATTTGGGCCCTAACTGCTTCTCTCACAGTCTATACTCAACAATCGGGGACAGAACGGAATAATCTTGAGACTCCAACGTGACATGGAAGCCACTGAGATCACCATGCTGTGCTAACCATCAGCCTTAGGCTCCTGAAAGAGCTCCTACGTCTTCTGTCTGGGGGTGGAACCCAGGGCCACGTAAGGCGTTCTACTGCCTCTCACTGAGAGATTCTAGGCAGGGGCTCTACCACTGAGCCACACCCCAGCCCCTCACTGGGGGCATTCCACTGAGCCACACCCCAGCCCTCACTGGGGGGAGGTGACCACACCCCAGCCCCTCACTGAGCCAAACCCTGAGCCACACCCCAGCCCCTCACTGGGGGATTCTAGGCAGGAGCTCCACCACTGAGCCACAGCCCGGCTCCTCAGTAGGCATTCTAAGCAAGTGCTCTACTCTCTGTCCTCTTTGATTTCTGTTTTGAGACATCTCACTAAGTTTCCTAGGCTGGCCTTGAACTCACGATGAAGCTCAGGCTGGTCTGGGGTCTCCTGCCTCAGCTTCTGGAGTAGCTGGAACGGCCAGCCTGTCCTTCATCTTGTCTTTTCCTGGATGCTTCTTCCAGCTTGTGGTTTGGCTGTTTGTGTTTAGCTTCCAGCATTTCCCAGACTACACCATGCTGTTCAAGGACAGGAGCATCATGGGAAGTTGTGGCCCAGTCTTCTCCTGGGTCTCTTTAAACCTTGATTTCTCATAAGAATCTCCTCTCTCCAGGGAGAAGCTAAGGCGTGGGCGGGCACATGACCGGCCAGCCGTCTAGAGGGGGCTGTGGTAGGGATGGGCCTGATTGCTTAGGATCCAGGAGAACAGTGTTGGAGGTGAGGCCTGTACCCAGCTCTGCATGATAACTTACATCCCTTGCCACTGCGGAGGGGTTTGCAGGCCTTGAGGGGCGGCTGTGGGCAAGCATTAAGTCAGAGAGCTAAGCCTTTGCGCTCAGGGTGTCCTCTGGCGCCAGCGGTGCAGGCCCTGGTTAGAGCGACACACATTTTCCACTGTTTGTTACTAAGGGGCAGCCACAGTTTCCAGGGTGCCAGAGCCGGGGACTCGCGTAGACTGTTTCAACCAGAGCTGCTTCTGTGGCCTGTCTGGCCAGCAGCTCTGTCTTTCAGGTCCCCACAGCCTGGGACTATTCCTTCCATTCCCAAAATGAGTCCCACCCCCACCAAAGCCAGAGAGGGGATGGTCCGTGTCATGCCCGGCCTTCTCCTGGTACCACAGTAGGTCCTCAAGACTCAGCAAAGAGTCACAGAGCCCCGAGGATGGGGTTTCAGCTTGAGGTACCCTTGGCACTTTGGCGGCCCCTCCGCACTCCAGGGAGCACAACTCACGGTCTCAGACGGCACCTATCAGGTCCCATCTGCCCCCTCCCCGCCCATATCTGGAAGCTCCGATGGGCGGCCAGACCCATCAGCCACCGCTAAAGAATGGCTGTCACTGGGCACCAGCCTGTCCCTCAAAGGAAGGGGCATCTCACCTGCCAGGGCTACCTAAGGTGAGGACCCGGGGAGACAGGGCTACCTAAGCTCCAGCGAGGACCCGGGGAGACAGGGCTACCTAAGCCCCAGCGAGGACCCGGGGAGACAGGGCTACCTAAGCCCCAGCGAGGACCCGGGGAGACATCTTGGAGGTTGCCCAGCCTCCAGGGACCTGTGTTGACTGCTGCGCCCTGACTTTGGCTCTTGTCCCTCCTGCTCTCCCTAGGAACTGTTCCCATGTGTATGTGACAGGCCACCACGGCTGAACCCACCTCTGTGATGCCAGCCCAAGGGCCTGCAGGACAGCTGCTCACAGCCGCCTCCCGCGAGGGCATCCCGAGCCAAGCTGCTCATGGATGTCGCCATCTCTCTAAACCCTGGGTTCCACTAGCCCTGGCTTCTGGATCTTTGCTGGACAGTCCTTCCTTTCCACCCCCTCATATCCGTGGGCCATAAGCTCCTCCCCTCCTCTTCCTCCTCCTTTTCCTCTTCAACTTCCTTCTCCTCTTCCTCCTCTTCTCCTCCACCTCCTCCTCTTCCTCCTCCTCTTCCTCCTTCTCTTCTTCAACCCCCTCCCCGTCCCTCCTCTCTCCTCCCCCTCCCCTTGGTCCTCCTTCCTCTCCTCTTCCCTTTCTACCTTCTCTCCCCCTCCTCCTCCTCCAGGCTCCAGGTTTTCATCTTCCCCAGCCACCTCAGTAGCCAATACACACTACCCCCTGATCCACCCTCTCCCTTCCCACATCTAGAATGCCATGCCCACCCTACATTGACGACTCTATCCTTCTCCTTCAAGGCCCACCCACACCTCTCCATCTCTAACATCCCTTGGCCCATGCTACACTGCCCAGCCACTTGCAGACATAGGGAACCAGGGGGACAACAAGGCCTGGGAGGGAGGAAGTTTGTCCCAGGGGCACTGTGCTGGTCTGGGGCAGGGGCCTCCAGCTGCCGGGTGGACGCTACACCTGCTAGGCTGAGTTCTGAGGGGAGAGGAACAGGGCTGACACCATCCCGGCACACCTCAGCTACAGTCCTTAGAACTTACACGTCAGCCTTGACGAAGCCCTTTCCCTCGGTGTCAAACACCTTGAAGGCGTGCAGAATGGTCTCTTCCGGGTCCGTTCCTACAGGCAGCACACGTAGACGGGAAAGGGTGGTGAGTGGCAGGGACAAGGTAAGATGTTAAGGGAGGGGAAGGTTTCCAACTCCCACTGAGTCACACCTCAGCCCCTCACTGGGGGACTCTAAGGCAGTTGACCACTGAGCCACACCCCAGCCCCTCACTGGGGGATTCTAGGCAGGGGCTCTACCACTGAGCCACACCCCAGCATCAGAATAATTTATTTTGGTAAATTTTCTTCAAAGCCACTAATGTGGTGCAGTGGAAAGCGTCTGAAGAGCCTGTAGATCTCACAGAAACTGAAGCAGACTGCATCCCGCACAGCATTTACTATACTCTTCACTCTCCTGACAATTGTCCCCATCTCAGATGTGAAGAAACAGAAACACAGAGATGCTAGGTCACTTGTCCGATGTCTCAAAGCTGAAACTAGTAAATGCTCAATGAGATCTGAGGGCAAGAGAGCAACCGTGAGATTCATTCCTGATTAAGTTCTACACGATGGGGGCTGTGGAGACGGCTCAGAGGTTAAGAGCACTGGCTGCTCTTCCAGAGGTCCTGAGTTCAATTCCCAGCAGCCACATGGTGGCTCACAACCATCTATAATGAGATCTGGTACCTTCTTCTGGCGTGCATGTGTACATACATACAGAACATCATATACATAAATAAATCCTTTAAAAAAAAGTTCTACACGATGGCTGTGGTGAAGGAAAAGAACTCTGATCTTGGGGGCTGATGCTTGAGCTCACTGGAGAAGTCTTCAAGACTGAGCCACTTAGGACAGGTGGTCGGTGGGGGGTGATGCAGCTGGAATAGTTCCTGTTGCCATGCTGTGGTTTTACAGAAAGCAGTTATCAAAAGAAGCGATTTAGTCTAGGGGTATGGCTCCATGGCAGAGCCCCTGCCTAGAATCCCCCAGTGAGGGGCTGGGGTGTGGCTCAGTGGTGGAGCCCCTGCCTAGAATCCCCCAGTGAGGGGCTGGGGTGTGGCTCAGTGGCAGAGCCCTGCCTAGAATCCCCCAGTGAGGGGCTGGGCTGTGGCTCAGGGGTGGTCACCCTAGAATCCCCCAGTGCTGGGTGTGGCTCAGGGTAGTCCCCAGTGAGGGGCTGGGGTGTGGCTCAGTGGTCACCTGCCTAGAATCCCCCAGTGAGGGGCTGGGTGTGTGGCTCAGGGGTAGAGCCCCTGCCTAGAATCCCCCAGTGAGGTGCTGGGTGTGGCTCAGTGGTCACCTGCCTAGAATCCCCCAGTGAGAGGGGTGGCTGGGGCTCAGGGTAGAGTCCTGCCTAGAATCCCCCAGTGAGGGGCTGGGTGTGGCTCAGTGGTAGAGCCCCTGCCTAGTGAGGGGCCCCAGTGATGGGCCCCTGCCTAGGTGTGGGGGCTGGGGTGTGGCTCAGTGGTCACCTGCCTAGAGTCCCCCAGTGAAGGGCTGGGGTGTGGCTCAGTGGTAGAGTCCCTGCCTAGAATCCCCCAGTGAGGGGGTGTGGCTCAGGGTGAGCCCCTCAGTGAGGGGCTGGGGTGTGGCTCAGGGGTAGAGCATCTGCCTAGAGTCCCCCAGTTAGAGCAGCAGCACAGGACATCAATAGTGTGTTTGGTTAGCATGTGGAAAGACCCTAGGTTCTTCCTCAGAACAAAAGAGGTTAGGTAGAAGTTGTGGGAGAGAAAAAGAGGGGAAAGAAGAGGAGGAAAGAGACAGAAGGGACTCTGGTGCCCAGAGAGCTTCAATACGCAGGCCTCTCTGTGTTGATGGGGAAACTGTGGCCCAGAGAGAAGGACTCAGAAGGCCTCTGGGCTACCTACACGACAGCAGGTCACCTGACACTACTCGGGCCTTTTTCCTCATCATGATGTCCCAAACATGGCTCAGTGTGGGTCTAGAAAGCCCTTTCCCCCCTTCAGCCCTGCACTGTCCTGGGGTCAAAGGTTGTTTGTCACACGGTATACAGGACCAGCTGGCTGATGGCTGCTAATGGCCTGAAGTTTTATTTTGTTTTGCTCCATTTTTGTTTTTTTGGTTTCTATTGACTGCCATGTAGCCCAGGTTGTTCTAGAACTTGCTATATAGCTGAGGTTGTCTTTGAACTCCTGACCCTCCTGCCTCCCCGATCCCAAGTTCTGGGCTTATAGGTGTGTGCATCTTAATGACCAGGCTGTGAAGCATCCCAGTGAGTTGGAGCTGCAAACCCTTCACTGCAGCCAGCCAGCTGCAGCTCCGCAGCTTCACCAGCATACTAAAGCCTCTGAGCCTCACTGTCAGGCTGCACGCCAGACCTGTGTGTCTGCCCTGTAAGAATATGCTGGCCTCTGTGTGTCCCTGTCACACTGTTGGCCCTGGGGATGAGGGTGCATCCCTCTAAGCAGGGCTAGACTCGGGGTGCCTTGCCCAGGTGGGCTGAGCAGCAGAGCTGGGGCAATGCTAAGACGGAGAGGGGTGCAGGGTTCTGTTGGCGGCTGGGGAGTCTCCAGGGACACGGCCCCTGGGTCAGTTAGCCAATGGCCCGCTGTGTCTCTCTGGAGAGCCCTGGCGGCTGAGGCAGCCTGCAGCTGTCCCTACCACCTTCCTGGACTTGGTTAGCCGGGCAGTGGCTCCCTCACCTCAGCCAGCCACTCCCTGCCTCATCCCGGAGAGGGCCTCTGCTCTGGGGCCCGCACAACCCATAAAAAGCCCCGTGAGTGGCTGCCTGCCATTGCAGGAAGCCAGAGGACAGTCTTGTCTCAATTAACGGCCATGACGGTGCCTGTCCAGCGCGGCCCTCCCACTGCCAGCCTCTCACACAGCCCTGGACAAGTTTGCATGACAGGCCCAGCTGGAGCCCCAGGCCTGGAGGCCCAGCAAAGATGAGAACAAGCTGCAAGTCCTCAGTCATCACTGTGACTTAGCCCGCGAGCCTCACTCCTCAGTCTCCTCAAGTGCAAGGCCACCATCACAGCTAAAGGTGGTGCCCTTCCTGCTCATCCTCAATAGACACCTCACAGCAGGCTGGAGACGCCATCCTCTGGTTCTTCTGCTGGGCTAGACTTCCAGCCCCTCACTGGGGGATTCTAGGCAGGGGCTCTCCACTGAGCCACAGCCCTAACCCTGTGTGGACTAGTCTAGACAGGGGCTCTCCTAATATACCAAGGCATGTAAAGCAAATCAGCTCACCGGTTATCACTCCCTCACCTGTGAGAGAGGCCAGATCTTAAGAGTGAGGGCTGAGGCAGCCACAGCCCAGGATGTCCCATTCGTTTACAGGGAGCTCCCAGGGTCAAGAGAGGGTGAAGAGAGATGAGCCGTCTTCTAAGCCTCTCGGGAGTGTGTGGTTAGAACTGGGTCTGTTCAAGTTCTCCTTTGGGGGGCACCTAGGGCTCAGGTATTACTGAGCTGCCTCTGGTTCTTCACAGCTGGGGGCTGTGGGACTCCACAGCAGGCCATGCTAAGCAGCCTGTCTAGTGATGGAGCCAGCCTCAGCTGGTCTCAGAGACCCCATTCCCTTTACCAACGCTCTGCCTGCGTCACCATCGACAGAGGCCGGACAGGCAGGGCAGGTGGTAGAAGGGGAAACAAGAGTGGACAAAGGAGCAGGTGGAAGGAAGAGCTTGGAATGAAGGGGGAAGGGTGGGGTCTGATCCCAGGTGAGTGGACAGGACACTGTGGACAATGGGCAGAGGGATTACAAGGGAGAGGTCACTACAGTGATCGACACTGTGCATGCAGAGGTGGAAACTGAGGCAGGGTCCAGGACAGTGCGCAGCCAGGGGACAGTGTCTGGGAGCCGAGCTTCCATCTGTGGTTATGTAAACACAAGGGCCATGCCCTGGAGCCCCTCCCCAGGCCCAGGAGAACCCCTCACCCTTGAGCTTTTCCCCAAACATGGTCAGGAAGACTGTGAAGTTGATGGGCCCCGGAGCGCCCTTCAACATGGCTTCCAGCTCCTCATTCTTGACATTTATTCGACCTGGAGAGGGAAGGGAGGATGTGAGGGGCCTGGGGGACACAGCCTGGAAGAAGCCAAGGAG
Source organism: Meriones psammophilus (assembly GCA_036365155.1). NCBI lineage: Eukaryota > Metazoa > Chordata > Mammalia > Rodentia > Muridae > Meriones > Meriones psammophilus. The sequence goes on along the minus strand of JAEOAE010002729.1, from coordinate 575,510 downwards.
TGTCCAGCCCGCATCCACCCGGCACTGCCCGTCTATTGGGGAGTCTTCAGGCCATTACCCTTGGCCCCCTGCTCACCCCTCAAGCTTCCTACAAAGCAGAGCAAGCCACTCTGCAGCTGCCTGGTACAGATTTAAACCAAACAAAACCAAACGAAAAACAAAGACAGACAGAGGCTGGGACAAGTGGAGAGGCCTGGGGGCCTCCGGTCTCGGGTGCTGCTGGACACAGGGACCCTGGATTCTGCAGGGCCCCGGCGGGTGCTCTGCTTCCCAGACACCCAAACCTCAATCGTGCTCTCAGCTAGAGCACCCCAGCTTCTCCCCAACCCCAGCGCCTACTGCTGTGTTTTGAGACTGTTTTGTCGTGTAGTCCAGACGCTCACTCGGAAATCCACCTGCCTCAGCGTGTGAGCGCAGAGAAGCAGCCCAGTGCTGCTGGCCCGTCACCCCCCTCGCAAGCCCAGGGTCTAGGCACAATGTCAAAAGTGATCTGAGGGGCCGGGGCGATGG